>WOXC01004000.1:0-22232 GCA_011680675.1 Gymnobelideus leadbeateri | reverse complement strand
TATATTTGTCTCTTTTGAGACAAAATGCAGTCCTTGATATCAAGGAACTCACTACTTAATGGGGGGAGGGAGAAAACAAGTAAATATTTACATAGCATCTGTATACAGAGTAAATGATAAATAATTAACAAAAGGAAAACCCTAGACTTCAGGGAAATTTGTAAAGATAAGTGGGAGATATGATATTATTTAGGATATAAAGGAAGCCATAAATAAAAGCATAGCCACAAAGTTTCCACAAGGAGAGAGATCAATACATGTATGGGAAAAGAACCAGATAAATTTCCTAGAGCTGATAGATGGAGCGTCTTGTCTGAGGACTGGCAAGGAGGTCAGTAATTATATCAAAGTATGTAGCAGGGAGTAAGACTTAAGACGTTTAGAAAAGTTGAAGGAGGCTAGGGTATGAAGGGCTTTGAATCACAGAGAGAGGATTTTGTATTTGATCATACAGGTGACAGGGATCCACTGGAGTTTACTGAATAAGGGAAGACATGGTCAGACCTGCACTTCAGGATGCCAACTTGTATGACTGAATAAAGGATAGATTGGAGTGAGGAAAGATTGGAGATAAGCAGAGTAACCAGAAGACATAGATATATATTCTCTTTAGAGTGGTAGAAAGACATAGGAAAGAATTTCTTAGCTGGAGAAGATGAGGATGGAAAGCTGGTGGAATGATTGGATGGAGTACTCATATCAATAAGATCATTGATCCATTGAAGTCCCAATGAAATTACTAATGAAAATCAGAAGAAAGTAAAATAAATTGGGGAAATGAATTATGTGTAAGAAGAAGAACAGAATACTTCTGGGGCAGAGCCAAGATGGCGGAGTAGAAACAGCTCTTCCAAGCCTCTCTGCCACCAGATTCCCCACAAACTATGTAAAAAAAGACTCTGAACAACTTCTGGAGCCCCAGCACCCACAGAACGACACAGAGAAGCTAACCTCCCGCTGAGGACAGCCCAGCAGCCCTGCAGGAAGGACCAGCGCAGCCGTCTGGGAGCCGGCAGCGCGCAGAGCGCAGGACCGGAGCTGAGCCCAGGTCCGCTTGAGCCGAGGTTTTAGCTCCAGGGTGGCAGGGCCAGCAGCCAGCTGGAGGAACCCCAGAACACCAGGAGCTGTGGGGACTCCAGAATTATCAACATAGACATGCCTAGGACAAAGTAAGAGGTTAGTGTCCTATGGACTTTGGGACCTGTATTTGGGGAATGCGTCAGCTCCCTCCCCTGGGGCTAGAAGCCGCTGAGGAGACACGCCATTTTGTAGTTTTCAGAGGCATTTCCGGCTCCCAGCCTACAAATCGTGGGGAGATCCAGCGATCAGTCTTGGGGGGTAATCGCTCTTGCTTTAACCTCCCTGGATCTGGATTGTGATCTAGGGTGGAAGTTGTGGGTGGGTTTACAGCTTGCCAGAAACGGAAGTTGCCCCCCACACGTTTGGGACGAAAATTCTTCTAGCTGGCCTTAAAGCCATAGTGTGGCAACAAGCCCAAAAGTCAAGTAATTAAGTGGCAACATGCCAAGGCAAAGGAAACAGAAAGATACAACCCTGGACTCCTATTTTGGGGGCATAGAGCAGGAAAAGGACTGTGAGGTCAGAAGTCCTGCTCCAAAAGCCCCAGGGGAAAACATGAGTGGGTTGCAGGCCATAGAGGACCTTAAGAAGGACTTTAAAAATCAAATAAGAGAAGTGAAGGAAAAATTGGAAAGAGAAATGAGAAGGATGCAGGAAAAGTATGAAATGAGGGTCAACAGCCTGACTGAGGAAAACAACACCTTAAAAAACAGACTGACTCAAATGGCAAAGGAGGCCCAAAAGGGCAATGAGGAGAAGAATGCCTTAAAAAGTCGAATTTGCCAGATGGAAAAAGAATCTCAAAAGTTCACTGAGGAGATTCATTCCTTCAGAGTTAGACTGGAGCAAATGGAAGCTAATGAGTTTATGAGAAATCAAGATGCTGTTAAGCAGATCCAAACAAATGAAAGATTAGAAGGCAATGTGAAATATCTCATGGGAAAAACCACTGACCTGGAAAATAGATCCAGGAGAGACAATTTAAAAATTATTGGACTACCTGAAAGCCATGATCAAAGAAAGAACCTAGAAATCACCCTTCAAGAAATTCTCAAGGAAAACTGCCTGATGTTTTAGACCCAGAGGGCAAAATAGAGGTTGAAAGAATCCACAGATCACCTCCTGAAAAATATCCCAAAAAGAAAACTCCCAGGAATATTATAGCCAGGTTCCAGAATCCCCAGATCAAGGAGAAAATACTACAAGCAGCCAGGAAGAAACAATTTCAATATTGTGGAAACACAATCAGAATAGCCCAGGACCTGGCAGCTTCTACACTGAGGGATCGAAGGGCATGGAATATGATATTCCAGAGGGCAAAAGAACTGGGAATGAACCCAAGGGTCACCTACCCAGCAAAACTGAGTATTTTGTTTCAGGGGAAAATATGGTCATTCAGTGGAATAGAGGACTTTCAAGCATTCATGAGGAAAAAAACAGAATTGAATAGAAAATTTGACATCCAGACACAAGAAGCAAGAGATGCCTGAGAAGGTAATCAGGGAAAAGAAATCAAAAGGAACTTATCAAAGTTGACTTATTTACATTCCTACATGGAAAAACAATAACTGTGACTGATGAAACCTTTCTCAGTATGAAAATAATGGAAGAAGGGTGTATGGTCATATGAATACATATGTGAATGTGTGTATATATGTTTACAGTTATACATGGATAGAGGGCATAGGTTGAATTTGTTGGGAAGGGAGGATACTTAAGGGATGAAATTATGAGGTGAGAGAGGAAAGTGGCAAGAGGAGATGGGGAGAGACATGGTAGGGTAAACTATCTCATGTAGGAGAAGTGGTTGCAAAGGAGAGGGAGAATAAGGAAGGCTAAAAAGGCAAAACCACATTCACATTGAATTTGGTTCAGGGAGAAAATGACATACATACTAAATGGGATATCTCAACCTGCAGCAGGATAAGGGGAAGGGGGATGAGAGGAGGGATGATGGATGGGAGGGCATCCTTGGGGGGAGGGGAGGTTGGAAGTACCCACTATAGAAGAGGGACAGGATCATGTAGGGAATCGACCAGGTGGGGGGTGGGATGAGTGGGAGGGAATTATAACCAGCCTTGTACAATATATCTACTATGATAATGTTTTGCATAGCTAGACATGTACAACATATACTGAATTACTTATCTCCCAAGAAGGAATGGGTGACAAGGGAGGAAGGAAATGGATCTGAAATTCGAGGTCGTAACATTAAATGTTTCAAATATATATATAAATACTATTATTAATACTCTTTTGCCTATAATTGGGAGATAAGATGTGCAGGCATTGGGACACAAAGATTCATCTTCCTCTAATGGAAAAGTCGATGGGGGTATGGGAGAAGGTATGGGAGAGAGCAGATTGGAGGAAGCGATATCTTGTGGGACTGCTATTCTGGGAGGTTGGGTAGGGGAATAATGGGGGGAAAATGATTGTAACTCAAAATCTGGCGGAAATGAATGATGTAAAACAGAAGTTAATAAAGCATTTGTTTAAAAAAAAAAGAAGAACAAAATCTACTACTGTTGAGTTATAGAGGTGGTTCAATTACAATAAAGCTACAAGGACACAGAATTAATGAGAATGTATTAATTGAGGTAAGATTTTGGTGACCTTTAAATTGCTGACCAATTCCTTTACATCTTTGTTTCTCAGACTATAGATCAGGGGGTTCAGCATAGGAATGATTACTGTATAAAATACAGAGGCCACTTTGACCTCCTCCTTGAGGTTTTGATTCCTGGGTACACAGTAGAGGAAGAGAATTGTCCCATGGTAGATGGTGATGGCCATGAAATGTGAGGCACATGTGGAGAAGGCTTTACGCCTCCCACTTGCTGAATTCATCTGCAGGACAGTAATCAAAATAAAAAGGTAGGAGGTAAGGATGATCACAAGTGTGCTCACCTCATTGAAAGTAGCAAAGGTGAAAAGAACCATTTCACTAATGTAAGTATCAGAGCAGGAAGCAGAGAGGATGACAGAATATTCACAGAGAAAGTTATCCAGGATCCTAAACTCACAAAAAGATAATGAAAGAAGGGAGGACATAATGGCAAGGGAAGTGACAATGCCCCACGCATGGGCCCCAGTCACCAGCAGTGTGCAAAGTGTCTGGGACATGGCTACTGTATACGTCAAGGGATTAGAAATGGCCACAACCCGGTCATAGGCCATCACTGCCAACATGAATGTCTCTGTCACCACAAATGTGCAAGCAAAAAAGAATTGGGTGATGCAACCCTTGAAGGATATGGTTCTGTCTGCCACAACTAAGTTCTCTAGCAGCTTGGGAGTAACAACTGTAGAATAACAGAAATCCACAAAGGACAAGTGACTGAGGAAAAAGTACATTGGGGTGTGCAGTTTGGAGTTCATCTTGATGATGATAATCATCCCCAGATTCCCCAGCACAGTCACAAGATAAATGATGAGGAACACCAGGAAGAGTGGGACCTGGAGCTCTGGGTTATCAGAGAAACCCAAGAGGATGAAGGTGACTGTGCCACTCTGATTCTTCTCAGTGTTCAGCATAGTTCCTATAGAAAAAGAGAGAGAGTGTGTGTTAAGGAAACTGGAAGATATTCGTTAAAGGGGCTGTATAGGACTGAGAAATAAAAATGAAGAAATAGAAGTATTTTGCATTCTGTATGGAGTACCTAGGTGGTGCAGTGGATAGAGAGATCAATCTGTAGTCAGAAAATCTTGAACTGAACTCAGGCTTCAGACAACTACTAGCTATGTGACCCTGGAGGAGTCACTTAACTCAGTTTACCTCAATTTCCTTATATTAATATGATCTGGAGAAGGAAATACAATACAATTCAGGTATCCCTGACAAGAAAACCCCAAATGAGATCACAGATAACAGGACACAAAATAAACAACATAAAAATAACAAATGGGTTTTGAAAAGGGAGGCTCACTAAGAAAGATCCCCAAGGTTGGTGTTGAAGTTTTGGTGGCTAAGAGACTAATCTGTGAGTGATAAATATAGTAGATTGCAAGAGGAGTGACCTTAAGTAAATATGCTGAGGTCACACATTAGAGTGAGCTTGGAGAGAGAAACAGAATTCTGCTGGGAAGGGAATTTGAAGACAGGGGAATTTCAGTAGGTCCCTGTCAAGTAGGTGAGCTTTTTCATCATTGAGTATAAATTTGTGAATCGTGGTCACACCAACTAGATTCTCCCATTGATGACCCAAGATAGGTTTATCCAAGGAATATTGAAAAGCATGTACAAGCCAGATTGTGAGTTTTAGAGCACTTTTCCATTTCTGCTTCAGGAAGACATCTCCTGAGAGAGATGGGCATTACCTCAAATAACAAAAGACAGTTCAATTAAGACAGTAAATCTGAAATACTAAATAATCTTATTGTTATTACAAAAATATTTGGATCTTTCACAATTAATTATATCAAATAATATTAATTCTAGTTGACAAAGGAAATCTAAAAGAGACAGGGAATGAAAGGAGTCTTAATACTCAGAATTAGTCCATACTTCTTCGATTCCAGTGAATATTTTAGGTGACAAATCAGACATTAAGGGAGATATTCCTTTGGGGATATAGAAAGATAAATGAGAATTTGGGAGAATATTCTTTGAAGGAAAGATTATGTGATAAATTTCTGTCCAAAACAGACATTTCCTTTCAGTTACAATATTTGATCAATTAACATTCTTCATATTTTAAGAAGCTTCCCAAAAGTCTTAGTATAATTCTAAGCAATTAAAGTTAGTAAAGGTACTAAAGTTTAGAATGGAACTAAGATTTTGTGAAACCCAACAAAAATAAGAATATTTATAATGAGTCAGATGCTGTAACTGGAAGAAAATGTCTCTTTTAGACAGAAACTTATCATCTGCTCCTTCTTTTTATTATTCTAACTTCCTTTAGAACTGCATTGTCTTTTGGCACACTGTGTATGATGTTCTGTGGTTTAAAAATGGCTCATACACTTAATTTTAGTTTGTTCTAACTACAATCATTTATGGTGTTTGTTCTTATTTACCAAGGAAGAAAAAAAAAAAGGATGCAGGACGGAAGTGACTTTCTCAAAGTAACACAACTAATCAGTAGCCAGGATTCAAAACCAGGATTTGTAACTCCGAGTCCAGCCCCTTTTTCATTAGGCCACACAATATCAACAAACTGAGTGGAGAATAACTGGGTGAGGGGATAAACAAAGCAACAAATGGAAATTAATATTTAAAAATAACAAGCAAATGTGACGAGCCTTTAGTAAAGTTGTGAAATAGAACAAAGTTTGCTTAAATTATCGTATACTTTGCTTGCTGTGATTTCTCCTACCTCGAGAATCTTTAGGTAATGTGGCATTTATTTTAATGGGGAAAAATAGATTCAATAAACCACTAAAATCTGATGTGATTTTTGTTTGTTTTCTTTTTATTTTCTATTTTTTTTTAGAACTTCATGTTTTATAATATTAGAGAATGTTCAGGGGCCACTGAGATGAGAGTATGCAAGAGTCATGCAACACATATATGTCAAAGTCAGGACTCAAATGAGGATATTTCTGAATAAACACTTCTCTATACATTCTTCCATATTGAGTCAAAACTAAAATATAGTTGACACATTAAGGTTAATATAATATGCCAATCTTTCCAGTGGTGTTTTCATTATAAAATATTATTGGGGGAAATAAAAACCAAGGCTGTAAATACAATATTAATTTTCTAATTTCAGTCTCTGAGGCAGAATGATGGAAAAGATAATTTAACCTTCTCATATCCAAATCTATAATGAAAGAAGCCCATGAAGAAAGACAACAGATAGCCAAATGCAGACCAACCTTTTCAAGGCAGCAGGGGAGAGAAATGGCTGTCTGTTGCCCTTTAAATTTACATATCTGTCTGTTAACAATAATCAAATTAAGTATTAGGTGGGAAATTCGAGGGATAATAATAACAATATATAATATTAATTAATCACAATAATATTAATATATAACTAGATTATGTGGAATGATTCTTGGACTAATCCCTTTCCATTTCCAATCTTCCTAATTGGGAACACTATTATCCTGCCAATCACCTAAGCTTACAATCTAGGTTTACTCCATGGTTACTCACTCTCTTTCTCACCCTCCTTATGCAATCTGTTGCCAAAGCCTATTGATTTTACCTCTACATATTTCTTACTACACGCCACTTTCTCTTCTTTGACATTGTCACCAATCTTAGTTCAGGCCTTTATCACCTCAGAACCTAGTCTATTGCAATAGCCTGCTGATTGGTCTCCCTGCCACAAGTGTGTCCTTTCTTTAGTCCATTCTATATTCAGGTGACAAAGTAGGTCTGACCATTGCACACACCGCCCCACCTCCCCTATAAAAACATAGTCAACTTCAGTGGGTCTCTCACCTACATGATATAATATGGTATTCTGTTTTGTTCAAAAGCCTTTGTAGTCTCTCCTACTCCTCTGCCCCAATTTTTCTAGTGTTTTTACAACTTATACTAACCACCTACACTGTGATTTAATGATTCTGTTCTTTTTGCTATCATTCCAGTTTCATGTGCAATCATCTTTTATATTTTCTACTTTACTGTATTATGGAAATGCTTGTTTCATTTCTTAAGTTCAGAATAAAAGAAAAGAAAACAAACAAACAGAAAGACATTCCATCTTCCTACTCTAGACATTTTTACTGGCTGTCCATAATACTCAGAATGTTCTCCTTCCTTGTGCCTCTCTCATAACTTCCTTGGTTTCCTCCTGGCTTTCTTTAAGTTCCAGTAAAGATCTTGCCTTCTAGAGCAGCACTTGCTTAAACTGTGGGTCATGACCCCACATGAGATCATGTACCTGAATGTGGGGGTCATGAATAATTTGCCAACAGTAAAAGGTTCCTGAATGCTCAAGGACCACTAATTAATTCAGAATCAATCACATAATGAATCCAAGGTGTTTCTGGCAGTGCTTCCCCATGATGAATCACCAAACTTCACTGAAGCTTTGGTTCTGAACATACAAGATGCACACTTTACACTTTTCATCCCATCATGCCATACAGCACCAATGAAAAGCTGCCAGAAACACCTGGGCTCAGACTCAAGCCTATTTTATGTTATGAATTTGAGGGTTTTTACTGTACATACAAAATTGTTAAATGAATTTTGGATTGGAATTAGGACAGAATTTCCAACAATTTCTGAAATGGCCCTAAACCTATTTGTGTCATTTGCATTACATAGCCATGTGAAGCAGTGTTCTCAGAATTGACTATTATAAAATCAACTCTGAAAACCTTGAATAATATCCTACATCCTGCACTATCAAATATTCCTCCAGGATTTAATTCTTTATATAAAAATAAACAAACACATCCATCTCATTAATATGGAAATCTGATTTCATCTTTAATAAATGGTAAAATTATATGTATAGCAAAGATTTTTTAAAAATATATTTCTCTATGATTCATTATTAGTAAATGTTTGATTTGTTTACCTATTTTGTATAGCTATATGCCCTGGGTCATGTAATAATTTCTTGGGCAAAAAGGGGTCATGAGTGGAAAAAGTTTAAGAGGCCCTGTTCCTAGGGTTTCCTAAAAAACCTTCTTAATTCTCAAGCCTATTCTTTGTTGATAATTACCAGTTTATCCTGAATTTAGCATGTTCATATATAATTCTCACATTTTGTTTTGTTTTTTTCCTGCGTTAGACTGTAAGCTCTTTGAGAGCAGGGATTGTCTTAGGTTTCTCTTATCTCCAGATAAAACTCAACACAATGCCTGGCTCATAGTGGATAGTTAATAAAGATTTTTTAATTGAATGAGTGGCTTGAGTTTCAAGCCTGGATTATTCATAACTTAGATGTGTGATCCTGAGTAATAAGTCACTTATTCTCTCAGATTCATTTTTTTTCCACATCTGAAAAATGGGAGTACTGATACTTATTTCATTTGGTTACTATGAGAATCATTTGAGAATATATATGTGAAATACTTTTAAAACTTGTACAATACTATATAAATGCTATTCATGATTTCTTTATTTAAGCTGAATCTTGGTCAATATTTAAAGCTGAATGAAAGAAGCTATAGGCTGGGTCATTGGGTAGGGTTTAGAGAAGAGAAGTCAACCTAAAATCAATATACACACATGCAAATGAATCTGATAAGTGAATGAGAGCTGTCCAAATATATAAAATCCAAATCAGGATAAATCTTATAGAAAAAAATATCTAGTATTTCTTTCAACACAAGCATAGAACTGATTCTTCTATAACGGTCATTATCATGTTGGTAATGATAAGGGGCCAGCTTCTAGGCCCTATATTTCTAATGTCTTCTCTAGGTTTTATATCTTCACATCCCTAACTTCTCTCCTAAATCTTTCAAACTCCCATAGATTCCTCTTCCTTTCTTTCTCCTATATTCCCTTAAGATTCATCCTAATTGGATGTTTTTACACATTCACCACTTTTACAGATGAGGAAATTAAGGCTGAGAAAGATTAAATATTTTAATGTCTCAAATATCTAGTAACCCCCTGAGATGAGATAACTACTCAGTTGTTTTTAAAATTTTATTTTATTTTTAATTTGTGGAATAAAACAAGCATTTCCTTAACATAGTATAACAACAACAAAAAGATAATTTGCACAGGAAACCGCAAATCCATTGTGTACAAATTGCTATTCCTTTTAAATATAGAATAAAATTATCATGTAATTTTTTTTTCTTTTCCTCCTTTCCCCCCACCCCCCAGGTCATTACTTTCTAGTGTTTGGAATTCGTCAGGACAGTCATGTTCATATTCAACCCAGCTCTGCTCCTGACTCTTCAAACTTTCCCTTTCTTTTTCTCTTGCCCTTTAAACTAGGGCAACTAGGGGGCACAGTGCATAGAGTGCAAGTCCTGAATTCAGGAAGACTCATCCTCCTGAGTTCAAAACTCTCTTCAGATATTTAATAATTGTGTGACCCTGAACAAGCCACTTAACCCTGTTTGCCTCAGTTCCTTATCTGTAAAATGATCTGGAGAAGGAAATGGCAAACCACTTCAGTATCCTTGCCAAGAAAGCCCCAAATGTGAACACAAAATGTTGGATATGAGTAAATCAATTGAACAACAACAAAGTAATTTAATCTTTCGTTGCTTCATGAAAGTCACTAGGATTTATTTACTAAATCATAGTTTTGTTGTTATCTTGTTATGACAAAAGTTTCCATGCCAGGTACTTCCTATGAGATCAAAACCATAGATGGTGAACACACACACACATACACATACACACACACACACACACATTTGTATGTATGCATATGTATATCTTCTAACACTCCACCTCAAAGTCCTCTTCTGATCCCTCATAATCCCATAGAAATTAAACAGAATATATATATATATATAATAGTAATATATAATATAAATTACAATAGTAATATATATGTGTGTGTGTGTGTGTGTGTGTGTGTGTGTATAGAAAAGTAAAAAGATGATGTTACAAAGAAACAATGAAAATAAAAATTTGTTCTGTGGCCAGGAAAACCTGGATGCAAATTCTATTCTAACACATACTGTGTCATCATGAACAAATTTTTAAATTTCTTAGCATTCTTGGTGACTCTTTAAGGCCAAAATTGGCAGAAAATGTACTTATATGTATTTGTAGAGGGAGCTGTACTTATTAAACTACTAGTGGCATATATTATCAAAATTGCAAGTCTAGTTATCCCTATAAGTCTTTGGGACAGTGGAATTCCAACATTGACGTGTCTACCAAATGAGAAAATCTCTATAGGTGTCGTGATGGTAAAGTATAAACATAAAAGTTCTTTCTACTGAGGTTCTTGTAGGGTATTTTGTTGGTGGAATAAGGAGTCAAGGTAGGACACAATTCCCCCAAAATATTTATTAAGTCAGACAGTCATTGTGATTTATATTACTGAAGAAATAACTAATACTGAAGAAATGTAAGACTCTTGAAATAGAGAAATAAAAATTCTCATCTCAAATAACTTTTAATTCCCCTCATGGCAGGGATTAATGCTTGATATCTTGTTGCTTCCCAGAGTTCAGCAATATGCCATGTATGTGGCACATGATAGGAGAATACAAAGTTAGAACTTTGTATTATTTAGAAGTGATGTCATTTTAGATCAAGAAATGCCTCTTTCTCCTGGAAGCACCCTTCTCATGCGTCAGTCACATGCATGCCAATAAAACATCTCTGGCTTTTAGAAAATGGCATTGTGCAAGGAAAGATCAACAATATCTATATCCATTGACTTACCTGAAGGTGTGCTCCCTTGACTGACTTTTTTTTTTCCTATTTCTCCTTGTTCAGTGGATGATTAGATTATTGGTAAAACCATTTCATTACAACAAAACACTCCCCCACCCCAAAAAAAGACATTCTCAGAATTACGAATTAATAAACTTATGAAACATATCAGAACAGAAAACCTCAATTAATTTTCATTTACCTTGTCATAGTCAAATTCAGACTAGACAGAAATCTATAATATGTAATAATATTATAAAATATAATGTAAGGCAATCATTGTTTCCGCCATGTCTAGAAATCAAGACTTGTAACAATGCTCTGGAGCTTTTATCTGCCTTGAACACCTTAGGGAACCAGGCTGCTGAGAATCTCTATCGGCATTTCCTACTTTGTACATTTCCCTCACCTTGGGCCACAAAAAAGAGGTGATTAAAAATAATGGTGTCTCCTGTGTCACATGTACTGAATGAGATTTTGTTGAAATCATGTCTGAACAAGTAATTATACAATTCATACTTTATGAAGTTTATTAGCTATTAAAGAAAAAAAGAAAAGCTAACAGTTTTGTATTTAACCCTATTTTTACTTGTACTTCATATATCATGATGCTTGTGTTTATTGATCATTTAAATTTACAATATAAAAAAAAAGGAAAAGGAAAAAATATCCAAAATATTATTTTCTCCATAATCATAAGAAGCTGTTTCAAAAATCTTTTTCAAGCATTAATGACAAACTATCCCAGGATGAAAAATAATAGAAAATTGTGATGAAAATATATTTCACTTCGATTATTTGCTGTTGGGAAGTGGGGGAATGAATTTAGCTGAAAGCTGATCTGAGTTACAGTTTATGGTATAATTCATATATGAAAAAGGATAAGGGAGAGATTTATTGGGCTATTCCTTTATATATTTAACATGGATAATTTAAACAAGTTATTGAAAATGAGACCAGCACAAAATATTGATTTTTAAAATTTTATTCAGAAATTTAACTAATTTAATTGTAATCATAAGCACTAGACAAGAAAATCCTAGAAAACATGTTAACAGCAATTGTTTGATATTATTTGAAATTTAGAGAGAAGGTATAAATGGGGTGTTCAGGAAGGACTAGCATGTCTAATGTAAGGGCTTACTGAGAACTCTTCAGCCCTACACATCTACCTTTGTTGTCTACCTGCCATTAAACTCTCACCTGTGCCTCCAAAAAGCTGTAGTGTGTGTTGGGGCCATGCTCTGTAAACTGTCTCAGAAAATGGGCTAAGTAGGTTGAGAGTAGCTGACAAGCCTCAAATGCTTCAGTGAGTTATGGGGTGGGGGGAGGAGGAGGGAGGCTGTCTGCCTGCAAAGATGTCCCCAGTAGAGTGGATAGATGAGAAGAATTTGTTCCAATAGCTATGAAAGCAGCTAAAGCAGGCACTGTAAAGTGCACAGAGCTTGGTCAGACATCAAAGACACCAAGATATCCACTGCATCCATCACCGGCCATCTTGACATTTGTCTTGCCACTGGACTTTGATGAAGCTGGAAGAGAGAGTGAGATGCAAGTCTGACTCAAACCTATAAGTCAAGACATCAAACCATGAGAGAGAGAGAGAGAGAGAGAGAGAGAGAGAGAGAGAGAGAGAGAGAGAGAGAGAGTTATACAATTATACAATCATCATCCCAGGCAAAGAACAAGAGTAAGTTAGAGTAGTGCCAAAGTTAGGAAACTTTTCAGGTTGAGACTTCCAGGTTGCTTAGAGGATGTGAAACCAATAGTGATTCATGTAGTTCTACCCAAGGGCAAGTCTGAAGCTGTTTTTCATTAACACAAACCAGGTACAAGAGCCCCACAATAACTTTTCTGTTTCTGTAAAGGGTAACACTATCCCTCTAGCCCCTCATGTTCCCAAAATTTGTTCTTCACTAGTTTCTGACTTTCTCACCCTCATTGATTTAATCTGTTGTCATGTACTGTCAAATTAACCTTCATAGTATTTCTCATATATCACCCTTCTCTTCTCTGACACACTACCATGGTATAGAATCAGGTCCATTGTCATCATCACCACTAATTTTTATACCCCTAAGCCAAGTGCTTTAAAATTATTCCTTCATTTGATCCTCAGAATAACCCTGGGATGTAAAAGCTATTATTATTCCTATTTTATAGATGATAAAACTGAGGTAGACAGAAGTTAAATGATTTGCCCAGGGTCATACAACTAGTAAAGGTCTAGGGCCATATTTGAACTCAGATATGGCATTAATTCTACTCCTCCACCTCTACCTGTGCTTATAAGGTCATTAGGAAATTTTTGCTTATGCCTTTTGGTTGGTCTCCATAACTAAATTCTGTCCCAGTATGGTTGCTTAGCCATCAAATTTTTCTTAAAACAAAAATCTGACATGTTTTTATTGAATAGAGTTTTCCTTATTCAATTAATTGTAGTAGCTCTCTATTATTTCCAGAATCAAATATGGCATTTTTTTAAATACAAAGCCCTTCATATGAGCAGAACCAGAAATACAGTGTACAGAGTAACGGCCATGTAGTATGATGATCAACTGTGAATGATTTAGCTGTTCTTAGCAATACAGTGATCCAAGACATATCTAATAGAGTTATGATGAAAAATGCTATCGACCTCCAGATAAAGAAATAATAGAGTCTCAATGTAGATTGAATCATCGTTTTAAAAAAGTCTTTATTCTTTTTTTCTTAATTTTCTTTTGCAACATGGCTAACAGGGAGATATTTTTTTCCACTATTGAATGTGTATAATCCATATCAAATTGTTTGCCTTCTCAAGGAGGAGAGAGGGAAGGAAAAGAATTTGGAACTCAATATTTACAAAAATATATATAGCGTTGATTTTTTGGTTTTCATTTAATTGAGAAAAAATCATAAAGATAAAGAAGATGCAATATAGAAGCATGGGAAGAGTAAGTAAGAGAGAAAATGGATCATTCCTGACACATGATCAAAAAGGAAATGGGCCAGAACTATATTCAAAGTAACCTATCTCAGACACACAGAGAGCTGCACCTAAGGAACAAAAACAAAGGTGAATTCTAGCACTCAACCATATTGTCAGTCAGTACATAATTATTAAGTACCTACTATGTGCCTGACATTGTGCTTAGTATTGGGGATATGTTTGTCTTTTTTTGAGACAAAATGCAATCACTGTTCTCAAGGAGCTCTATCTAATATGGGAGATAAAAAGCAAAAAATATTTACATAGGATCCATGTACAGAATAAACAATAAAAAATTAATGACGGGAAAGAACTAGAATTCAGAGAGGTCTGTAAAGGCTTCAAATAGAAGCTAGGATTTTAGTTGGGATATAAAGAAAGCCATAAAGAAAGAGGGTAGCCATAAAGGTTCCAAAAGGAGGGAAATTATTCCAAGCATGGAAGAGCCAGATAAATTTCCTAGAGCCCATAGAGTCTTGTTTGAGGACTAGCAAGGAGGTCAGTGACTGTATCAGAATATGTGTCAGGGAGTAAGATTTAAGAAGTCTGGAAAGGTTTAAGTAGACTAGGGTATGAAGGGCCTTGACTCACAGAGAAGGTGTTGTATTTGATCCTGGACATGACAGGGAGTCACCGGAGTTTACTGAGCATAGGGGTGACAATGCTGGACTTGCACTTTAGGAAGGTCACTTTCATGCTGAATGAAGGATAGATTGGATGGGGAAAGATCCACCAGAAGACATAGGTAGATCCTCTTTAGTAGGGTAGAAAGACATAGACAAGAATTTCACAGCTGGGGAAGGTGAGAATGGCTGGCTGCTGGAATAATTGGAGAGAGGGTTCATACCAATAATATCATTTATCCATTGAAGTCACAATAAAATTACTAATGAATAATGCAAGAGATTATGTTAGAGAAAAGAAGAGATAGAAACAATGTGTTTAGGGAAATGTAACAGATAGAACACAGACCTAAGAAGTGGTACAGTAATTTTCTGGATTCAGTAAATAAATAAGAACTGAATAAGTGCCTGCTATGAACCAAGTACCATACTAAGACCTGGGGTTACAACTACAAAAAATAAAATGATCTTTACATTTCACTGGGGGCAGGTAGGTTTCACAGTGGATAGCGTCAGTCCTGGGTTTGGAAAGACCTGAGTTCAAGCCCAGCTTCAGATGCTACCTACCTGGGTGACCATGAGCAAATCATTTAACCCTGTTTGCCTGAATTCCTTATCTGTAAAATAAGCTGGAGAAGAAAATAGCAAATCACTTTCGATTCTTTGCCAAGAAAACCCCAAATGGGTTATGAAAAGTTGGGCATGACTGAAATGACTAAACAACAACATCAAAAACATTTTACTATAGAGGCAAAAATATAAATATGAAAATTAAAATAAATGTTCAAAGCAAACTATTTAAATGTAAGATACTTGGGAGAGAGGGAAGTGATAGCTGAGTGAGGGAAGCAATAAAGAAAGGACTTTGTGTAGAAGGTAGTGTTTCAATTGTGTTTGCAAAAACAGAAGGATTATAGAAGGTAAGGAAGAAATATATTTCCATTTTTCCAAAGGGTATGACAAGTACAAAAGCACAGAGAGGGAAAAGGAATTATGAGTAAGAAATGGAACAAAGACTAGTACTGTTGAGTCACAGAGGTGGTTCAATGTACAATAAAACTACAAGGACACAGAATTAATGAGAATGTATTAATTGAGGTAAGATTTTGGTGACCTTTAAATTGCTGACCGATTCCTTTACATCTTTGTTTCTCAGACTGTAGATCAGGGGATTCAGCATAGGAATGATTACTGTATAAAAGACAGAGGCCACTTTGACCTCCTCCCTGAGGTTTTGATTCCTGGGTACACAGTAGAGGAAGAGAATTGTCCCATGGTAGATGGTGATGGCCATGAAATGTGAGGCACATGTGGAGAAGGCTTTACGCCTCCCACTTGCTGAATTCATCTGCAGGACAGTAATCAAAATAAAAAGGTAGGAGGTAAGGATGATCACAAGTGTGCTCACCTCATTGAAAGTAGCAAAGGTGAAAAGAACCATTTCACTAATGTAAGTATCAGAGCAGGAAGCAGAGAGGATGACAGAATATTCACAGAGAAAGTTATCCAGGATCCTAAACTCACAAAAAGATAATGAAAGAAGGGAGGACATGACAACAAGGGAAGAGATAAAACCCCATGCATAGGCCCCCGTCACCAGTAGTGTGCAAAGTGTCTGGGACATGGCCACAGTATACATCAAGGGATTAGAAATGGCCACAACCCGGTCATAGGCCATCACTGCCAACATGAATGTCTCTGTCACCACAAATGTGCAAGCAAAAAAGAATTGGGTGATGCAACCCTTGAAGGATATGGTTCTGTCTGCCACAACTAAGTTCTCTAGTAGCTTGGGAGTAACAACTGTAGAATAACAGAAATCCACAAAGGACAGGTGACTGAGGAAAAAGTACATTGGGGTGTGCAGTTTGGAGTTGATCTTGATGATGATAATCATCCCCAGATTCCCCAGCACAGTCACAAGATAAATGATGAGGAACACCAGGAAGAGTGGGACCTGGAGCTCTGGGTTATCAGAGAAACCCAAGAGAATGAAGGTGACTGTGCCACTCTGATTCTTCTCAGTGCTCAGCATAGTTCCTATAGAAAAAGAGAGAGAAAGGAAAGGAAAGTGTTAAGGAAAGTGGAAGATATTCATTAAAGGAAGAGCCATGTATTGGGGGCTCTTTGCACTGAGAAAGAAAAATGAAGAAGTAGAACCACTGTGTATTCTGAATGGGGTACCTGGGTGGTGAAGTGGATAGAGGGATCAATCTGGAATCAGAAAAACTTGAACTGAATTCAGGCTTCAGACAATTACTAGTTTTGTGACCCTGGGAAAGGCACTTAGCCCAATTTGCCTCAGTTTCCTCATTTATAAAATGATCTGGAAAAAGAAATGGCAATCCACTCCAGTATCTTTGCCAAAACAAAAAAAATCCCCAAATGAGATCACCGAGAATAGGAAACAAATTAAACAACTGAAAAATACCAAATGTATTCTTAAAAGGGAGACTTACTGAGAAAGATCTCCAAGGTTGGTGTTGATTCTTTGGTGGCTAAGAGATTATTCTGGGGGTGATAAGTATGGTAGGTTGCAAAAGATTTGACCCTAGGTAGATATGTTGTGGTCATAAATTTGAGTGACCTTGGAGAGAGAAACAGAATTCAGCTGGGGAAGTGAGTTCAGAAGTTTGGTAGTTTCAGTAGGTCCCTGTCAAATAGGTGAGCTCTTTCATCATTGAGTATAAGTTTGTAAATCTTGGGTACATCAAGTGGGTTCTCCCAGTAATGACCCAAGGTAGGTTTAGCCAAGGAATGTTGAAAAGCCAAGTCAGATTGTGAGGAAGGAAGACATTCAGGAAGACATCTCCTGGGGTAGATGGCATCTCAGATTATATAGGACAGTTGAAATTAAGAGAGTAAATCTAGGGGCGGCTAGGTGGCACAGTGAGTAAGAGCGCCGGCCTTGGAGTTGGGATGACCTGGGATTGAAACCGGCCTCAGAAAATGAGCACCCACACAGAAATAATGACCAGTCGTGTAACCTTGAGCCAGTTACTTAACCCCAATTGCTTAAAAAAAAAAGAGTAAATCTGAAATATTAAGTAACTTTATGGCAATAAAATATTTGGAATCTTTTATAATTAATTAATTTTATCAAAATATTAATTCTGGTTGACAAAGGAAATCATAAAATGACAGAGAATGAAAGAAGTCAAAATGCTCAGAATTCATCCCTTGTTCTGGCATTCCGATGAATATCTTAAGTGACATATCTGACATTTAGGGAGATATTCCTCTGGGAATGTAGAAAGAGGAATGAGAATTTTGGGGAATGTTCTTGAAAAGAAGGATCACAAAAGACATCTATGGCCAAAAGAACCATTCCGTTCCAGTTACAACATTTAATTAATTAAAATTGTTCATATCTTAATAGAGGCCTCGGAAGAGTTAGTGTAATTCTAAGCAATTAAATTTACTAAAGATACTAAACTTTAGAATGGAACTAAGGCTTTTGTGAAACCAAACAAAAATAAGAACATTTATAATTAACCAGATGTTATAATTGTAAGACAATGTCTCTTCGAGGGAAACGTATCTTCTGATCCTTCCTCTTATCACCCTTACTTCCTTCAGAACTGCATTAAGTCTTTGTGACACCGAGTATGTTGTCTTATGATTTGAGAATGGCTGGGATATTTTATTTCAGTTTGTTCTCACTACAGTCATATATGGTGTTACTTCTCATTTTACCAAGGAAGAAACTGAGGGGCCAGGAAGGAAATGACTTTCTCAAAATAAAATAACTAATCAGTAGTCACGATTAAAATCCAGACTTTCTAACCCCAATTCCACTTCTTTTTTTTTTTTATTTGGGGCACCTAATCTCAACAAATTTAGGAGAGAATATATGGGTGAGGGGATAAACAAACCACAAAACAAACAAACAAAAAACAACTAAGTAAAATAGCCAAATGGTTAGCCCTTAGTAAATTTGTGAAGTAGACAAAGTTTGCATACATCACTGTATACTTTGCTTGCTGTGATTTCTTCTACCTAAAGAAACCTTAGACCATGGGGTATTATTTTTTTTCCTGTATGGAGAAAAGTAGGTTGAATAAGCTACTAAAATATGAGGTGATCTTTTTTTCTTTTTCCTTATTTCTTTTCTTTTTTCCTTTCCTTTCTTTCTTTCTTTCTTTCTTTCTTTCTTTCTTTCTTTCTTTCTTTCTTTCTTTCTTTCTTTCTTTCTTTCTTTCTCTCTCTTTCTCTCTCTCTTTCTTTCTTCCTTCCTTCCTTCCTTCCTTCCTTCCTTCCTTCCTTCCTTCCTTCCTTCCTTCCTTCCTTCCTTCCTTCCTTCCTTCCTTTCTTTCTTTCTTTCTTTCTTTCTTTCTTTCTTTCTTTCTTTCTCTCTCTCTCTCTCTCTCTCTCTTTCTTTCTTTCTTTCTTTCTTTCTTTCTTTCTTTCTTTCTTTCTTTCTTTCTTTCTTTCTTTCTTTCTGTGTGTTTTATAGAATTAGAGGATATTCAGCAGCCACTGAGATGTGGTAGATACAATAATTATGTGACATGCATATGTCAGAGGCAGGACTCATATTAGGATATGTCATAATTAATAGTTCTCTATACATTCTTCCACATTGAAAGTAAAATATGCCACTCTTTCCATTGGCATTCCCATTGTACTATATTATTTAAGGGAAAGAAAAACAGATCTAGAGAAACAGAAAGACTAGAATATTAATTAACCAATCTCAGTCTCTGAGGCAGAATGATGAAAAAGATAATTTAAGAAATAAGAACTGTTCATCTCCAAAAATGTAATGAAAGAAGCCCATGCAGAAATACAACAGATAGCCAAGTCCCAGACTGACTTTTTCAAGACTGCTTTATCACAGCTGATGGTAGCAGGGGAGAGAAATGGACTGTCGGCTGCCTTCACAATTCACATGTCCACTTGTTAAAAATAAAATAACTTCAGTATCAGGTGGGGAATTCTAGGGTTCTAATGTTATAATAATAACAATTATATATGTGTATGTGTATATGTGTCTCTGATTATATACAAACACACACACGGTTACATGGAATGATTGTTGCACTAATCCATTTCCATTTCCAACCTTCCAACTTCCTAATTACTCTTGGGTACACTATTATCCTCCCAGTCACTTAGACTTACAGTTAGTTTTACTCCATGACTACTCACTCTTTCTTACACCCTCCAAATATACTCTCTTGTCAATGCCTGTTGATTTTACCTCTATGATGTTTCTTACAGATACTATTTTCTCCCCTTTGACATCACCACCAACTTGATGCAGGCCTTAAGCATCTTATGCCTAGCTGTTGTAATAGCCTGCTGATTGGTCTCCCTGTCACAAGTCTGTTCCTTCTTTAGTCCATCCTGCATTCAGGTAACAAAATAATCTTCCTACAGTACAAATATGCACACTGCACACACCACTGCATTCAATCAGCTTCTATGGGTCTCTATCACCTCCATGATCTTACACAGTCCACTGTTTTGTGTTCAAAGACCATTGTAACAGCTTCTACTCCTCCTGCCACCCCAATCTTTCCAATGTTTTTTTTTACTTACACTAGCTACCTATACTGTGATCTAGTGATTCTGTTCTTTTTGCTGTTCATTGTAATTTCATGTACAATCATCTTTTTTGTGTTTTTCCCCCCATTCTACTATGTTATGGAAATGCTTGTTTTACTTCTTAAGGTCAGACTAAAATTAAAGAAAAAAAAAAACCAAATAAAAAGGCATCCCACCTTCCTATTCTAGACATTTTTCCTGGCTCTCCATAATACTTGGAATGCTTTCCTGCTTTGTATCTTCCTCAAGACTTCCTTGGCTTCCTTGGATTCTACATTAGCCTTTCTCAAAGCCTCCTTAATTCTCAAGCCCATTCTTTGTTGATAATTACCAATTTATCCTGTATTTAACTTGTTTATACATAATTCTTACCCATTTTCTCCTCTGTTAGACTATAAGCCCTTTGAAAGCAAGGACTGTCTCCAGTTTTTTATATCAGTAGTAGTCTGTACAATGTCTGACTCACATATTAATAATTTTTTTTCATTTTTTTGGTTGTTGTTGGAGTTTTGCTTTTCTCTTTTTAATTAGTTTTGTTTTAGATTGAATGAATGACTTGAATTCCAATCCTGGATTGTGCATAATTTAGCTGTGTGATCCTGAATATCACTCTCTCAGAATCATTTTTTTCACATCTGAAAAATGGGAATAATAAAAAATACTTATTTCATAAGGATACTTTGAGAATCATTTGAGACCACATATGTGAAATGCTTTTCAAACTTGTAAAATACTATGTAAATGCTATTCATCATTGTTTTTATTATTTTAGTTGAACCTTGGTCATTATTGAAGTTTGAATAAAGGAAAAAGTGATAGGCTGCATTGGGAAAGGTTCAAAGAAGCAAAGTCAATCTGAAAACAACATACACACATACAAATGGATCTGAAAAGCGAATGAAAGTTGTCCAAATAATGATAATCCAAACCAGGATAAGCCCAATAGAAAAAAAAAAGACTATTTCTTCCAACATAAACATAGCACTGATCGTTCTACTCTAGTCATTATCACGTTGGTAATCATACTTAACCCAGCATCTAAGCCCTGTGTTTCTAATGTTTTTCTACTTTTTATATCCCTATCTAGCTTCTCTTCTTGATCTTTCAAAGTCCCATAGATTCCTCTTATTTTCTTTGTCCTTTTTTCCCCTTAAGGTTTATTCTAATTGGGTGATTTTACACAATTACCTTTTTTTTTTTTGTTCAACTATCTGGTAACCCTCTGAGATGAGATTACTATGCAGGTCTTTTTAAAAATTTATTTTAATTTATGGAACAAAACAATCATTTCCATAACATAGTATAAAAAGAACAACCACAAAAGAGGATTGCACGGGAAGAAATCCATTGTGTACAAAGTTCTATTCCTTTTAAATATATAATAAACTTTTCGTGTAAATTTGCTCTCTTTCTTGTTTTTTCTTTCTTTTTTCCCCTCTGCCCCAGGTCAAGCACTACTACATACTCTCTAGTAGGAACCTCTATTTTTAGAAGTCTTCAGGACAGTCATGTTCATTTTTGACCCAGCTCTACTCCTGACTCTCCAAACTTTCCTTTTCTTTTTCTCTTGCAACTAGGTGGCACAGTGCATAGAATGCCAGGTCTAAATTTAGGAAGACAGATCTTTCTGAGTTCAAAACTCTCTTTGGACACTTAATAATTGTATGACCCTGAACAAGTCACTTAATCCTTTGCTTCAGTTTCCTCATCTATAAAATGAGCTGGAGAAGGAAACAACAAT
>WOXC01003999.1:0-18249 GCA_011680675.1 Gymnobelideus leadbeateri | reverse complement strand
GTAACAACCGGGATGAAGGGCTGGGTTAGCCTCTCTTGCCTCCCACAGGCCTGAGGGGGAAACCTGAAGAGCCAAAGGCCCCAGCCCTGCTTTTGGAGGCTGCTCTAGGCGGGTCAGCAGCTCAGCATCTCCTTGGAGAGTCTGGGTACTTCATCTTCAACTCCTGCTTGAACTGGCGGAAGAGGATTTTGTTGCGCTGATTCTCTGCCTCCTTCTGGGGGTGGAAATCCCCTGGCATCTTGAAGCCCTTGTGGACCAGGAAAGCATCATTCAGTACCTCAAACTCGTACCCTGCCACGTGGAGCTCACAGGCCTACAAGGGAAGAGGGGAGGGCAAAGGGTCAAAGTGGTGCTGCCTACCCACCTGCCACCCCCATCAGCTCTTACCAGACACCTTTATTCAGCCCCTCCCCTCCCACCCCAGGGAGAGAGATGCTGGCACCTGGCTGATGCGGTTGAAGCCATACTGTCGAAACCTCTCATCGTAGGAGGGTACTGCGCCTCCGGCCACATAGAAGGGCTCCCAGGGGTCCTGCCATGTTACCCGGTAGGCAGGGCGTAGGGGTCCCCCTGGGGGCAGAGTGAGCCATCGAGAGTAGTTGGTGGGGGCCTGGCATCGGGGGCACAGTTCAGCATAGAACGGGCGCACATGTCCCATCTTCAGGAAACGCATCAGCTCAATCTTGGTGCGGGGGACCCGGACCCCCTGGCGGATCTCGAAGGCCGGCACCACCAGTGCCCTGCCGGCCCTGCCCTCGCCCAGGGCCAGCAGCTCCAGCAGGCCGGTCCAGAGCCCCTCGCTGGGAACCATGTCCACGTCCACGACGAGGGCATGGCCGGCGCCCTCTCGGGCCACGTTTCGAAGCAGGTTGTTGGGGTAGGAGACGTTGGTGGCCAGCGCGTAGTTGCGGCCTGAGCGGCTGCGGGCGCCCAGGCTCGTGAACACGTCAGTGCAGCTGCTGATGCGCGCGAACTCGCCCGGCTCGCGGGGGTCGGGCACTGCGGCCTCGGTGCGCGCCGGGCACACCAGGTGCATGGTCAGGCGGTCGCGCACGGCCTGCGTGCAGAGCGCCCCCAGCGCGTAGGTCAGCACCGTGGCCAGCTGCGCCTCGTCCGGCCTCGCAGCGAACACGGCCACCGCCAGCGGTCCGGCCCAGCGCTCCAGCAGCGTGCCCACATGGCCCAGGTTGCTGAGGCTGGCGTGCGTGGCGAGCAGCAGGGCGTCGCGCGGCCGGCGCGAGGGGTCCCCCAGCACGTGCCGGTACACGCGGTAGTCTCCGCTGGCGTCCAGGGCGCCCCCGGCCGCCAGCACGGCCCGCAGCTGCTCCTTGGCGCTCTCGGCAGCGCGGCGCTGCAGGCTGGCGCCCAGGGCTGCCCCGCCGGGGAAGAGCTGCCCGTAGCGGCGCCGCTGCTCGCGCCCGTGCAGCCCGGCCAGCAGCGACAGGTAGACGAACTGCAGCAGCGCCACGGCCAGCAGCGCCGCCAGCGCCAGCTTGTAGGCCGAGCAGCGGCCCGCCGCATGCCCGCCGCCCGCAGCCGCCGCCGCCACCGCCAGCGGGTGGGGCATCGCGTGCCGCTCGGGCCGGCCGGGGCCGGGGACAGGGGAGGAGGCGAGGAGCCGCGGGGGGCCGAGCCGGGCGGAGCGCAGCGCGGACGCCGCTGCCGCCGCCGCCGCAGCCGTCCGAGCCACTGCAGCGGTAGCCGGCGGGGCGGTGCGGGGCACGGGGAGCGCGCGCTCGCCCTCTGCCCAGCGGGAGGACGCACTGCAGCCGCGCGCTCCCCGCGGCCAGCCAGGATGTGCATGCCAGGTTCGAATGGGCCTCCCGCTGCTAATAGCCACTGGTCAGAGCCTCGCGCGGCCGGGTTTGCAAATGCCGCATTTCTGCGGGGCACCTGGTGGTGGCCTGGCACTCGTGCCCGGTGCCCTCCTCCCTAGCAAGAGCGAAGCAGGGAAGGAAGCGGCGGCTGGCGCTCTGAGCGCTGGCTCGTGGCTCCCAGCAGGAGCCTGGGACCGCGTGCGCTTCCCGCTGCCCTGGCAGTGCCCACTCGTGGAGCAGCACGTCCACTCCGCTGGGGGGAGGGCACGGTACGCAAACAAATGTGACCGTGGGAGGACACCCTGACACCTGCGTCCCCCTTTGCACCCCTGCTGCCGTCTTTCCCTGTGGGGGTGGGGCGTGTCCACAAAGGCCTGCGGTGGGCGGCTTAAAAAAAGAAACCTTTAGAAAACCCTTAGAAAAGAAAATGCGAATGTGGGGCAGGAAGAGAGGTGGCGAGCCCCCCGGGGCCCCTCCTCACAGCCGCGGTCTGGGGCCCGGAGGCCGGGGCAGGAGGAGGAGGAGGAGGCAGTGTCTGGCGAGTGCGCGCCGCCACTGGGCGCAGGGACAAGGGGCTGCGCAGAGGAGTGAGCCTGTGGTGGGACGAGGTGGCCGAGTGGTTAAGGCGATGGACTGCTAATCCATTGTGCTCTGCACGCGTGGGTTCGAATCCCATCCTCGTCGGTCCCCTTTTCCGCCCGCAGTAATTTTCTACCTCTGGTCTCTTGGCAACGCTCCCCTTGGCAGGAGCTTTGGGAAAAGGAGAGAGGGGCGCCGCCAGAACCTCCTCCCTGCCACACTCTCCTGCCCAGGAGGCACCGAGATCACACTTCTTTTGGTCCTTGTTTGACCTGAGCCCAGAGAAAGGAGGCCCCTGCCCAGGGAAGGCAGCGAGTGAGCGTCTGGGGGTTGCTGGTCGCTGTCCACCTCGTGGCCCACCTGTCCTTGGCTCTGTAGCCCCGAGCCCACGAGGTCAGCAGGAAGATCTCGAGCTGGGGGGTAGGGTTGGCTTTCGATTTATCGAACACCTATGGGCATCGGGTGGGCAGTGCACGGGGCACCTGACCTCATGGGTCTTCCAGGGGAGTAGAGGGTGTCTCACACACGCACATACATTCTGAACTAGAAGGAATCTTAGAAGTCGTCCCATTTACAGGCAAGAAAACTGAGGTCCAGAGACTTAGCACAACTTTCTTCCCCAGAACGTTTCCCTGCCTCGTAGCCTCCCCCAGACTTGGATGTGTGCACACGTTGTCTCTCTCTTAGGAACAAGGTAATGCTTGGAGCGGGGATGGTTGCTATTTTTAATTTCCTCAATGTAGGTGCTTGGCACACAGTAGGTGCAGAATAAAGTCTTGTCCACTGATTGAGCCTTAATAGCTTTGTGCCCTGTGCTTCTACAGTGGAAAGAGCTGGCGCTGGGGCCCTAGCTCCTGGTTCTGCTGCTTCTTACCTGGGTAACCCCCCCCCCCAGGAAGCTCTGACCCCTGGTATCGGGGTGGGAGGCTCAGCTCCTAGAAGGCGGAATCTGCCTCCCCTGAAGCCAAAGGCAAACCAGGGTTCCCCCTGCCCCTGACAGGGGCTGAGGAAGGGAAGGAGAACTCATGAATCCTTTGGACTTTGAGGCCAGCCCAAGGCCTCCCCACCACTACCAGCAGAACAGGAACAGTCAGTATTTATTAGCATCTTTACAGACATTTTCATGTTTGACTCTCACACAACTCCATGAAGTAGGTGCTGTTATTATCCCTACTTTACAGATGAAGAAACCGAGGCTGATGGGTGAAGTGACTTGCCCAGGGTTACTCAGTTAGACTGTCTGAGGTTGGATTTAAACTCAGCTCTTGCTGACTCCTGGCTCAGAAGGGTCACCTAGGTGACCCTTCGATGATCACCTAGTCTAAATGCCTCAATAATCAGAAGGCCCCCTATTTCAAATCCAGGGTGCTTCCTACTGCTGAGGAGCCCCTCAAAAGCAACTCACAGTAAGAATGCTCTGTACCACCCCTCCCATCTTGAAGTAAGCGCTGATACCGGAGTTCATTTGCAGAATCTCAGAATTGGAAGGCCGGTTAACCAAATCCATACATCCCCCATTGAGGCAAGTAGGTCTGGAGTCAGGAAGACTCATCTCTGAGTTCAAATCTGACCTCAGACACACACTAGCTGTGTGACCCTGGCCAAGTCACTTCACCCGGTTTGCCTCAGTTTCCCCATGTGTCAAATGAGCTGGAGAAGGAAATGACAAACCCCTCCAGTATCTCTGCCAAGAAAACCCCAAATAGGGTCACAAAAAAGTGGAGCATCCCCTATCAGTGCTCATCCAGACTTGGCTTGAAACCCTCCTGTGCTGGGGAACTCATTACCTTTCCCTACAGCCTATTCCATTTTGAGATGGCTCCTTTCATGGTAGGGAAATTTTTCTAGACATCCAACTGAAGTTGACTCCTTTGAGATTCCTCCCCTTGCTGGTTCTATTCTGGGACCTAGAAGAGTAAATCTGTCCTTAGCTTTTGGCCCATGACAGGTCCTTGGAAGACAACTCAGCTTGGCATCTTGCCCACCCCCTTCTGTGCTCCAGGCTAAACAAACCCAGGTCCTTCAACTGAGCCTCATGAACTCAGCTCTCTACCACCCATTTGTGCCTTTCACTTAGCAGCATCCTTCCTAAAATATGGGGCATTGATCACAACCCTCCTGGTGGGCAGTCACTGAAAAGCAGAGGAAGGACACCGAGAAGGAGGCCTGGGCATGACCGATGGGAGGGGAAAGATAGAGGATTTCTCTTTTAATTTCACCTATGAATGCTTATTTTTTACACTACATTTACTTCCCAAGTGTTCCCCCATTTTATCCATATATATGGAGTGTGTGTGTGTGTGTGTGTGTGTGTGTGTATGTGTGTGCACGCGCGCAGGCCAAACCGTATGATACAGAAACCATGGCTGACGAAGTATGTAACACCCTCCACCTGTACCCCACCACCCTCTTCCTACAGGGAAGTCACATGTTTGAAAGTCATTCATCTGGAGTCAACATCAAACACTGAATTGCCTTTCAACGTCTCAGTTTCTGTCACTGTTTAATTTCCATGTTGTGACACTGTCATCTTAGTTCATATCTTGTTCTCTTGGTGAACCTTTACTCTCTACTGGTTCATACGCACCTTCTCATGCTTCTCTGGGCTCCTCCTATTTCTTCCTTTCGGTACAATAATATTTCATTACTTTGATAAGGAAAGGGTGAAAGGGTGGGGGAGGGAGGGAAGGCAGCATGGGATGGGGTGGAAAGCTGGCTTTTGAGAAAGGAGGACCTGGCTTCAACTGACCCAAGGTCCATGCAGGCTGAGCAACCCTGGGCAGCTCTCTCCAGAGAAAATGCTGAATGGAATGAGCAGAACCAGGAGAACACTGTACATGGTAACATTGTGTGATGACCAACTTTGATAGACTGGGCTCTTCTCCGCAAGGCAAGGATCTAAGACAACTCCAAAAAACTTCATGATGGAAAAGGCTGTCCACATGCCGAGAAAGAGCCATGGCGTCTGAATGCAGATCAAAGCAGACTATTTTCACTTTTGTTTTTTTTCTTTCTCATGGTTTTTTCCTTTTGTTCTGGTTCTCCTTCACAAGAAACATTTTTAACATGATTGTACATGTATAACCTCTATCAGATTGCTTGCTGGGAGGAGGGAAAGGAGGGAGGGAGAAAAATTTGGAACTCAAAATCTTACAAAAATGAATATTGAAAACTATCTTTACATGTAATTGGGAAAAAATGAAATACTATTAAGTGAAAAAAAAGAAATATTATAAACCCCCACTAATGAAAATAAACAGAAAAGATGTGCTGTCAGAAAAAGAAAGTGCCGCCCTGCTCTACTCCAGTACCAGGTCCAGTTCCAGTCCCCACGTCCACATGCCACAGGCAGTCCAGTCCTTCCAAGTCAAAGGTTATCTCATTTCTCTCTTGTTTCTTGATTTTACAGAAAGTGCTGCTAGCACCTCCACCCCCCCCCCTTTTTTTTGTATGGGAATTTCCTTCCTGTGCATAATCTTGAGATATAAGGTCAATAATAAAATTATTGGGTCAAAGTTATTTCCTCTCCAAATCCCAAGGTGTTTTCTAAAATGATGGGAAGCTCTACCAAGGCTGTTGCTATTCCTGATTTTTCACTTCCCCTCTCCCTAAACCCCATCTTCATCCTTGAAAACAATGGGTTTGTGGAGAACCCTTGAGTTCTTTTCATTTGCAGTTCCCTTATTACTTGTGACTTGGAGCTGATGGATTTCATTCTCTTTTGAAACCTGTTTCTATTGGGGAGGGGCTCTTAGTCTGATATCTCTGTGTCAATTCCCTATACATTTTTGGATGTCAGCTTTTTGTCAAAAGTTTGATGCCAAGATGTTTTCCTCCCAGTCTATGGCTTCTTTTTTTAGTCTGGTTGCATTGGTTTTGTTGTGCAAAAGCACTAATCTACATTTTGGGGCATTGGAATTGGCTATTTGAGACCTGGGATTCCCTATACATCTGTTCGTCTTGATTCATGATCATTTATGGAGTCAAGTTAAATAAAAAAGCATTTAGTACACTTATATGTTCTAGGCATTGTGCTGAATGCTGGTATACAAAGAAAGGGGGGAAACACCTGCCTGGAAGGAGCTTACGATCTAAACAGCTTTGAGCTAATAAGGCATGTACAGGTCCATTGGAAATCAACTCAAAGGAAAATCATTGGCATTAAGGGGGATCTGAGCTCTGTTCCCTTCCATGTGACACTGAAGCCTCACAGGGAGGCTTCTGTGGAGGGGACCAGAGGTTTGCAGACGCCATGACAGATGAGCACAAGCTCTGAGCTGCTGAGCTCAGCTCACAGAGGTTACAGGCTGTGAAAATCTTGGCCACAGCAAGGTTTTCTTTAAGAAAAAAAAAATTAATTGTTTTTCAGTTGTCCTACAATTTGTGACCCCATTTGAGGTTTTCTTTTTTTATTGGAGTGGTTTTCTGTTTCCTTCTCCAGATCATTTTTACAGATGAGGAAACTGTGGGTTAAGTGACTTGCTCAGGGTCACACAGCTAGTAAGTGCCTGAGGTCAGACTTGGACTCAGGAAGAAGAGGCTTTCAGCACTTGGTGCGCTCTGGTGCCACCTAGCGGCCCCGAAGTTCTATTGCCGCCTTTTTATTTGCTGTCTGCCTATCAGTCATTTGTGGCTCTCCGCTCTGCCCAGCCAAATGTCCCAAAGACGATGAACAGGGTCGTATTGATTCTAGAGTCGCAAGGGTCGGGGACTTGTGGCCTTTTAGGTCCTGAAGTGCCTGCTTTTGACTAAGTCCAAGTTTTACAGAACAAATCCTATTATTAAGGGGCTTTGTTCTGTGAAGTTTGGATTCAGTCGAAGGGCTGCACTTGAGGACCTAGGGGGCCATGTGTGGCCTTGAGGCTGCAAGCTCCCCCACTCTGTTAGACCCACAGCTAGAAGGGGCCCAGAGAGGCCCCTTCTAGCTGTGAGTGTGAGTCTAATTCTCACATTTTAGAGATGAAGAACTGGGGCTCAGAATTTAAGTGACTTGCCCAAGGTCCCACAGCCAGTATGGGAAGCAGCCAGACCCCCTGGAGCAGAGATAGGAGGCAGCATGTACCAGTCAGTCTCTCCCCTCACCATCACCATGCCCCCCCTTCCCCTTAGACCCCGATGGAGACAGCCCAAGACTGAGCCCAAGAGCCTGGGCAATAGTGATGCTTCCAGCCCAGTGTCAAATGGTTCAGACTGAGAAATGATAGGATTCTATAAGTGGAAATGACATGGAAGAAGAGGCCGGGCCATCTGCTTTGCTGTTGCCCACTAAGGACCATGGGACCTTTCTATCCAACTGTCCACATGTGTTGTCTCTCCCATTGGAATGGAAGTTCCTGGAGGGCAGTCACAGTTTAACTTCTTGGCTCAATGTTTCCTACATACTAAATGTTTAATCAATGCTTTGTCACTCATTCAAGTATCTGACAGGATTTGAACTTAGCTCTTCAGGTCAACATTCTGGTCACAGCACCAACACCACCTTCAGGCCTCATTGTGTTTTATTTGCCATAATTGAATTGTCCAAGACCCGGCCTCCATGGCAGAAGGGCTGATGCCAGCATTCACCCCACACCGGTTTAGTTGGAGATCCCTCTTCCCATTCAATGAGCAATATCCAAGCCCCACCTCTCCCCCACCAGGCTCCAGCTGTCCCATCTTTCCTAAGCTTAATGAGTGTGGGGCCCTACCATTTGCTTCCCCTTCTATCTCCTTCCTGGCTTTCTTTGCCCACAGAGGGGACTCCATAAGGGATGCCTAGCTGAGAATCAGTTTAGTTCATGTTGACGGCACTGCATGTCCAACACAGGGCCCTGACTGGACAGAACCAGGTTCAAGCCCAGGGCCAAAGTTTGGACCAATGGACTAGGCAGCCATGTCCAAGAAGAGGCAGGAATATCCAGATTCATTGTAAAAAGCCAACCATTTATTCTCAACACCAAACATCAGGTCTCTCCAGAAGTGCTGGGGTAGCTGACCTGGGGCTTCTTGGGGGAAGAGAAGGGAGGAAACCTAGTCTGGGGTATGGACTCCTCAATCACATGGAGCCATGAAAATCAGAGTCTGTCTATTGTCATTTGTGGGTGAACTGAGGACCAGAGAGGGACATAACTTGTTAGAGGCTAAAAGCTAAAAGCCCCCTAAATTCCCCTCCTCTGATGTGTTCCATTCCCTTGGAAAGGGACTTAACTTCCCTGGCCTCTGAGCCTCCCTCAGCTCCCAAGCCTTCACCCCAGCTATGGTATTGCCTGCCAGATGACCAAGCCCACCATTTCCAGACTGACCCCTAGATGGAGTCACCTATCCTTCCTTTCCCTGCTTTGTCCTTCATGTCTGTTACTGCCTTGCTTCCCTGGAGGGGCAGGTCTTGTACCTGCAGCCCCCAGTGTGGAGCACCAAGCACCAAGTGCTTCCTAGCCACTACCATGTTGGAGATGTTGGCATGGGGGTGATGCCACCTTCCTTCTAGATTGTGAGCTCCCTGAGGCAGGGACTGGGTGGGCCCCCAGAAGTGAGCACATGGAAAAGAGCTCAGCTCCTACTGTGTGGTGGGCTTCCTAGTCTACTTTTCCCTATGCATGGAGTCCTTGGCTCCTTCCCTATTACATGCTGATGCTGCTGTCCAGGGTCCTTCCTGATCCCCAGCTGCCCAGCTCAGCTAGTCCTTTGGCACTAGCTTCGTCTTGCATATATCCTATATTACCTTTGAACATGCTGTCTCCCCTGGTAGATAGGGAGAAACTGTCTCATTTTTCTTTTTGTATTCTCAGCCCCTCGCACAGTGCCTAGCACATAGTAGGCACTTAATAAATGTGTATTGGTTATCTGTGCTTATGTCTTAATCTCCCAATAGGACTATAAAAACCCTGAATGTAGGGCATCATTTTCTTTAAACTTTCTGTCTTCTTCATGCATATACTAGGTACTTGATAACTGTTCATGGAATGGAATGCTGTTCTCTAAATAGCTGGACTCCCCATTTTTCTCCAATACCCACTCTGAACTACAGTTTCTTCATCCAATGCCTGCCTCACCCAGAAGTGTTCATTGTTGTGTGTGTGGAGAGGGGCTGTTCTGAGATGCTAGCAAAAGTGCCTTGAAAATAGAAGGTACGAGCCCTCTGTGTAAGTGGAAGAGAGCAGGGGATGGGCTCCTGCTCAGGTGCTGAGTGCTCCGGCCACAGCCTGGCAGAGGTAAGGCACCTCCTGCAGAAAAGGGGAATGGTCCTGGCAGGTGTGACAGCACCTACCAGAAGCTCCCCCGGGTCCCGGGGCCAGAGGGACAGCATCAGGAGCAAGGGAACCAGGGTGCCAGCACCTAGTACAGGTGGGCAATGGGGATTCTGGATAATCAAGGCTGCTTTTTTCCCTGAGTCCCTGGCAAAACTCCATCCCTATCAGTCTCTGGCACTGTCCCCAAAATGTGCTTATCTCTCCCTGCAGAATGGAAGGTGCTTGAGGACAGGCTCCAGACCCAACACAGGGTCTGGCACATAGGAGGCCTTTAAGGCTTGCTGACTGAGCTCTCCCTCCCTTTTCCTGATTTTCCCAACCCCAGGAGTGCTGGAGCAATGAGAACTCCCTGAGGCAGGCCTTGGAATCCTGAAGTGAGGCCTCAGATCTCCCCCAGAGACAGTGACCACACCAGTCATTAACTCAGCTCACAATAGCCGCAAGCTGGTCTCACCTTTGGCATAGACCTCACTAGTAATACTTCTGCAAGAAAGGAAGGCAGTCAGGGCGAAACTTGGCATTACTTTCTCCCCTCTCTACCTACAGGCTCCCTTCAAAGCCTCATGCCAAAGAAAAGATTCTCAGCGAAATTCCCAAATTCCCCCAAAGCTTGAGTCTAGGGGCTCCCTAGAATGGGATGTCAAACAATGTCCAAGGGAAGGGGTTCCCAAAAAGAAATCTAGAGCCTCCAGAGGTCATCTGGTCCATCCCCCTGCCTCCAAGGCAGGTCAGCACCTACCAGCCAGGTGGCCAAATAGCCCCTTTTAAGAGCTACTGGAGGGTTGCCCAGGACCAGGAAAAGTTGGGGGCCTTTCATCCCCCTTAACAGTCTCTTAAAAGTTTGCCAAATCACAGCCCTTCCTTAGTAGGCAGGAGAGGGAAGCTGCTGGATGGCAGCAGCTCCCTCCCAAGAATCCGGTGTTGAGATCTGCTCACCTGTGCTGCGTCTGCCTGTTCTCATAGTCACTGTCTATGACCAACTCCACATTCTCAGCTCTGTTCTCTCCCAAGCCCCAAACCACACAGCCCCTGGAAGGCTCCCAGCCCCATCCAATCAGGGCAAGGAAGGAAATGTGGCTGTTTCACAACAAAGATTTGAAGAGGAAGGAAAGGGAGGCCCCACACGAGAGACCTAGGGCCAGGAAGAAAGTCATTAGGGCTCCAGCCACCTCACTCTCATGGGGCAGGACCTGCCTGCAAAGAAGAGGGAGACCAACTGTTAGAAGAGGGACCCAGCTCTCTGTAGTCCTCATATTTGGGCACTCTTTGGTTCCCAGGTTGCCAAGTCTCCCAAGGTTCCCAGTGTCTCCCCAAACTAGGTATGTCCTTCCCTCCAGTGGAGGTGGAAGGCACAGGAGCCCAAGATCTCTTCAGATAACTGATGCTCTATGGGGACATGCTAGTTTCTCAGGTCCCCCCTAACTCTGGCATTCTGGGGCTTATGATGCCTTCCACTTTCTGAAGAAATCTTCCTAGCTGTCCACTCACCCCTCCTCTGTTCCCCAAATGGAGCTGGCCAATCCCTTGTGTCTCCTCCCTCCTGGGGTCAAGACCCTTTCTTAACCCTCTCACTGAAACCTCACTGGACCTAGACCAGGCTGCTTGCCTTTCAACCAGCAGGACCCTAAGGCAGGCTTCCCCACAAGTATGGCTGGGTTTGGCAAGGTGCACCTTGACCTCAGGGAAGCTGGCACTGCCCCCTCCTCTCCATGCTACAGCTGGAAGGGCCCTCAGGGCTCATCTAGTTCAAACCTCCCCATTCTACAGATGAGAAAACAGAGGCCCAGGGAGGTTTAGGAGCTTTCCCAAAGTCATCTAGCTAGGTAATGGCTGGGCTGCGACTCAGACTCAGCTCCCACAACCTTCCCATTGCCCCAACTTGCCTCTCCATTGAAGGAGCTCTCCTCTGCCCTGCCACCCGCCCTTATCCCTGAGCTCACCTGGGTGCCAGACACATGGTGAGAGACACCAGGTAGCCATTGGAGAGCGCAAAGAGCAACATGAAGGTGATGAAGCAGGCATCCTGCGGGAAGAGGACGGGCAGGTGGGCGCGCTCCGGCACATGGCACAGCATGAACAGGGGGACGAACAGGAAGCGAAGGCTGGCCAGCAGTGGCAGCAGGCGGCCGTCCCGCTCCGGCTGGGGGCCAAGAGCAGCACTGGTCAGCCCAGCCCGACACTTCCCACCAGCCTGGGGCTTCTGAGACCATCCAGGCCATGGCCCTTACTGTAGAGGTGGGGACAGCGAAGGTTCCACTCGGTTCCCAGACAACCTGAGGGGACTGTCAGCCCAAGGTCCTCTGACTCTCCCATGGGTCTGGGACACTCACCCACAGGAAGTAGGAGGTCATACTTCTTCCCAACCAGTCCATGGTGTTGAAGAGCAGAAAACAGCAGATGGGATTAAAGAACTGGCCTGCGGAGGGGAGAGGGCCCAGAGGCTCAGAGGAGAGCGGGGGCCTCTCTTAAGTCTCATGGGTCAGGGGATCCCAGATCCAAGGACAGAAGGGACTTTCCATTTGACAGATGAACATACTGAGGCCCAGGCAAGGGTCACCCAGTTGGTAAGTGTTGGGCCTCCCAGACTCTGAGCCAGCTCTCTGTCTACTTGGCAGCTCTATGGACCCAGCCTGGTTTCCAGACCCCAGTCCCAGGTTTTGAAATGGACTCTCCCTCCCTTCCCTGGCGTCCTCTTCACCCGAAGTCCCCATCCCTGGTCTCAGCTGCTGCCCCAACACTCACTCCACTTTCCGGGGCCCCTGGAGCTGGTCACCATGGCAGTAATGGCTGGGAAGACGGACAGGGTGACTGTGAACACCAGCACGATACAGAGAGCCATGACCCAGATCTGCAAAGCAGGAGAGCCTCTGTCTGGAGGTGTGGGAGGGGGAGGCAGCAAAGGTCCTGCCCACCCTGCCCACAGCTGCCCACTCGGGGAGAAAGGTGGGTTAGGGAGAGACCACAGCCACCTGGAATCCTTAGGTCACTCCAGACCTGGCTAAAGAAAGGGGCGAGGGGAGCAGGAGTCCCAGAGGCTCATGGGAGTTAGTCTCCCCATCTCAGGTTGGGGTGTGCAGCAAACCTTTTTGAGGACAAGGAAGACGGAAGGCGTCCCAGGCTTGGGCTCCTTCTCTGCCCCCAGCTCTAGGGCCAGCATCACCTTTTGGGGACTCCCGGGAAAGCCATTCTTCTCATCTGAGGGAAAGATGGGGTGAGCTAGGCTAAAGCATCAGTCAGCCAGTGGGCACAGGCAGAGAGATCTGGCTGTTAGGGGTGTAGATTTGGGCCAAAAGGGGTCTTCCAGGCCCTCCCCCCATCACCAGTTGGCCAATGGACATTACAAGGAGGATGCCCAGAGACATCTCAGACTCAGCTTACTCCAAATTGAACCTGATCCCCTTTCCCCAAGCTCTCCTGCTTCTGCCCAAGGCTCCACCATCTGATGAAGATGTCAGGGTCTGAATGGGGCACTGCTGGCCTCCTTGTGCCCCCTCACCCCACATTGTCCGTAAGCTGCCAAGCCTTGCTGTGGCCACTTTTGTACCATCTCTTGGATCTGGTTCCCCTTTTCCCCCTGCAGTTGAGGCCCATATGGCTTCCAGCACAGGCTCTGCCAATGGTCCCCTCCTGATCCCCCTGCCCCAGGACCCTTCCCACTCCACTCTGTGTTCTTTCCTTGGGGATATAGTTTAACTCAGGAGGTCTGGGTTCAAGTGCTGTCCATGTCTCTACCTCTGACAAGCCACTTCAACTCTCTGGGCTCTAATTTCCTTATCTTTTAAATGAGAGGATTAGGACTCCCTGGTGAGGGAGGTTCCCTCCAGCTCAGTGGAGAGTTACTGATAATGATAGCCACCATGGATATACCCATGTACACTGGGGAAAGACAGCCATGGGAGGCAGGTGCCACTATACTCTGCATTTCACAGATGAGGAAACGAAGTCTGAGAAAGGTTAAATGACTTGCCCAGAGTCATACAGCTAGTGAGCCTCAGGGCAGTATTCCAACATATCAGCCACAGTTGGGTAATTCCTAGCAGCTTTGGGGGTGCTTCTTTAGAAGTGCTAGGGCTGTCCAGACAGTAACATCAAACTGTATTGTTTGCTTCTTGGGTACCCAAGACAGGCACCCTCAATGTAATTGAGAAAAGATTTATACATTAAAGGATAATCCAGCATAGCAGGCCAGGGGTGATGAGGGCCATGTGAGTCTGAGTAATAATAAATCACAATATTATAGTATATTATTAATATTATATATAATTAATAAAAGACCCTTCGAGGGAGGCAGTGATATTATTGCTAATCCCATTTGACAGAGGAGACCATTGAGTCTCAGAGAGAGAAAGGCTCACATGGCCAGTAATTACATCTCCAGGTCTCCTGACTCCAGGGTCAGAGCTCTTTAAGCATCCCAGACATTCACAGGGAGCTGAGAGGTAGCCGGTGGGGTGGGATGTCAGCCTTCTGTCCCCCACTCCCACCTCCCTATGCCACCCTCAGCCCTGACTGGCTCACCAGCTTGGAGCAGCTCAGCCCTGGTCTCCAGCTCATAGGCCTGTGGGTGGGGAGCCTTCTTGTCCAGGTAGTAGCGGGCAAACTCCTGTAGCAACACAGACCCAACCAGACCTTTGTGAAGGACATGAGGTACCAGGACTCTGCTACATGCTAGGATTGCCTGTCCTCAGGGAACTCACAATCTAGTCATCTAGGGCCTGAGGCCCCACGAGACAATTCCCAAAACCAATCTCTTCTTTGGGTTCAGCCTGGCCCTAGAGCTGAAAGGGACCCCCAGGGCCATCTATGAGACAATGACGGGCCAAGAAAGAAACAGTCTCACAGTGGAGAAATGACTGGAGAGGCCATCAGCTTTTAGCATAGAGCTAGGCCTGGAGAGGAGCTCTCCATCTAAAAGGGGAAATTAAGGCCAGGAAGTAAAGGGACTTGTCCCTCCAAGGTCACACAACAAGGAAATTCCAGAGGTGAGATTCAAAAGCAGGGCCCCTGACTCAAAAAACCAGGATTCTTTCCACTGTACTATGGTCTCCCTCCAAGTGTGATAAAGACTGAAGGAGAAGGGGAGGTGTAGGCAAAGGAAGGTCCCTCTGGCCAGTCCAAAAACCAGAGATGCAGGGCCCACCTCCCCATCGTGTCAGTCATCTAGTGTCTAACACAGGCTCCTCAAGTCCACTGTCCTTCAGGAGAAGGCATGCTGCTGGGAGAGGGGACCTCCCACTTCCTGACTCAACCTGCTCTGAACCCCCCTGCAGCCTCTCTCCAGAGGAAAAGAGGCCAGGCTTGATTTCCCTGCCCTGCCTGGACACCCAAGGTCAGGATGTAGTTAAGGATGTAGTTGGCTGGGAATGGGGGGCCTTCACAGGTCAGGACCTAGAAAGGTACATTGGCTTACCAAGTGGGACAGGGACAGGTAGCAGACAATTGAGACGAGGATTCCCACACATGGGGTGATAAAGTACCCAAGGGCAGAGGTCTGGGCATCCACTCCACCTACAATGGGAATGAAAGCTGAGAGCCCAGCCCAGGCAGCCTGGCTCCCATCCCAGAGCCTCACAGAGCCCTGGCCCTTGGGGCCCTGGGTCCCAAGATTCCCAATTCTGTTCTTGTTGCATTTTCTCCACCCACTACCCTGAACCCAGGAGTTCTGGCCCTGTCTCCAGCTCTTCCTCCCCAATATCCAGCCTCCTCCCCAACCAGAGCCCAAAATTATGCCCACACTCACTGGCCATGGACATCAGCATGGCAAGAGCAGCAAAGGTCCCAGCTAAGCCTTGGCCACTGAGGAAAAGGGTGCTGTAGGTAGGGGGCATGGCCCCCAGCTGCCCAAAGAGACTGCCCTGGAGGATGGCGCAGAAAGCTGGGGGGAAAGCCAAACCATGGCCTCACTGGGCACTGCCCCTGAGGAAGCAGAGCCCTGAATGCCTTAGCAAGGGGAGAGGCTGGGGTGGCCAAGAGCCTGAGGGCAAGGTCCTGTTCTTCTGTGGGGGGGGGTGTGACCAGGGTTCAAAGTCCTTTGCAAACTGGGTAATTCTCTCTGCACAGGACAGGAGAAGTAACTGCCCAGATACTCTCTTCAAGGAGTCCCAGAAATGCCTGCCCAGGCCTTAGAACCCTCAGGAATTCACTTTCCTCCTCTAGGAAATGGGGATGACAAATCAGTTTCTTCCTCTTTACATGAAGAATCCCAGTACAGTTCTGAAATTCCAGGTTCTAAAGACCATCCCAGATCTGGCATTCCACATTCGATGTTCCCCACTCTGACATTTTAGGTTTGGTTGTAGGTTCCAAGGTTCATCTAGCCTCTGAAATTCTAGGTTCTTTGTTCTAAGAAGGATCTAGGCTGACATTGCATGTTCTATGTTCAAAGTTCTCTTCCAAAGCCTAGTATACAATGCTCTATGTCCCCTCCCAACCCTGACATTCTGAGTTTGGTTCTAGGTCCTAAGGATACTCCCAGCTCATGGTCCATATTCTAATGTCTCTCCCAGTTCTGACATTATCTCTGCTCTGTGCTCTCTCCTAGCTCTGATGTTGCATGATTGCAGGACAGTTAATCTGTCCCACCTCCAGACTTGGGCTGGGGAACCCCCAAGACTTCAGTGGTGAGGGCCCAGGCTGCACATGTCACTCACAATTGATGAACCAGATGGAAGCCATGGTGATAGAAAAGAAGAGCTCAGGGTTCACGTCCACTTTAACCAGTACAGCGGTCAGGATGAAGAGCACCAGGATGCCCAGGAGGCTGCCGAGGATGCGCACCATCTCTGGGATGCTGTGCATGACCAGAAATAGCTGTGGCCCCTATTCTGGCCTGGGTGCCACTAACAAAGAGCCAGCTTTGGAGAGGATAAGGAAGTGGCAGAGAAGCATGCACATGGCTGGGTGGAGCCCATGGAGGAAACCATATGTATTTGTCTTTAAAGATCTTGGCTGAGGGAGCAATGGCTAATGGGACTAGGATATAGTAAGGGAAAAGGTGAGGAATAAGTGTATGTTCAGTGGGATTGAGGCTCCCCAGGGAGGTGAAGCTCACCACTGGTAAAGGAAAGAGTTGAGCAGAGTGAAGAGCAGTAGGGGCAGCTGGGACAGGAGAGTCATCCAGTTGTTGAAGTTGAATGCATCTCCAGGACTTGTGATATTGCCTTCAGAGGGCTCCCCTGTGCCATTGACAACGGTCAGCCGAGCCTGAAAGTACTGAGGGGGATGGAGAAGGAAGCCAGGGTCACCTCCAGCATAGTCTCATTGATGGCCAGATGGTAGCCAGGAGCCAAACTTGAGTCGAAACATGACCAGAGGCTAAAAATCTCCCCAGGAGCACAGCGTGGTGTCGTGCGAAGCATCTTGGCCTTAGAGCTGGTAGACTGAGGGATAGGAGCTTGCCATCCCTGTGACCCAGGGCAAGTCTCTATCCTCTCTGGGCCTTAGTTTTCCTTGCTGTAAAATGGGGCAGTTTGCATAGAATGCCTCTGAGGTCCCTTGACAGCCCAAAATCTATGATCTCACGAATATGAATCCAGAAGTATTCCCCACATCCCACCTCCTCTGGGTCTCTGAATCCGGTACCATCACCCCCTCCCCTAGACTTGTCCATCTGTCTGTCCTTTAAGCGGTTACTCTTACCGGAATGGCAGTGATAAAGAAGTTCCAGGGCAGCAAAGTCCCCAAACCAAGAATAAAGAAGCTGGTCCCGACCAGGTGGTAGCTGTGGGGACCCAGGTGGGTGGGGAAGGGGGGAAAGTCAGAAACCCGGAGTGTCCCCTACCCCCTCGGCGAGAGTGTAAACTACAACTCCCAGCATTCCCTCAACGCTGTCCTGGGCAACCCAGGGAGTGGGGCTGATGGGGGTTGTAGTCCACTCCCCGCCCCGCCGCTCAGGGTTGGGGACTTTCGGTCTTTCTCCAGGATGTCTGCGCCCCACGCCCCGCGCTCAGAGCCCATGCTCACCCATCCTCAGGGGCGTCTCCTCGGGCCATGGCTGGGTTCGAGGTCAAGGGGCCAGCTCAGAGGGAGGGCGTGGATGCTGGAGCCGGGATGGAGCGGATCTAGACAGGAGGTGCACCTGGAAAGGAGCCCAAGTCGCAGAAGAGGCGGGGTCTTGAACCGGACATCTCGGGGGATGAGGGAACCAGGCCAGGTTCACCCCTCCGCCTCCCGCCCCACCCCCACTGAGCAGTTCAGGCTGCGCTCCCCGCCGGGGGGGACTGGTGCAGGGGTGTTGGGGGTGGGAAGCAGCTCGTACCTCTATCTGGTCGGGTGCCTGCAGCCCACCCCCCATGCCCGCTCCGCCAATCCCGCAGCCCCAGCCTCCAGGACCCTAGCGTCAGAGCCCCAAGCTTCGTCCCATTCGCCCCCCGCGCACTCACCTGGCTGCCCCACCCCCCGGGCCCCGGGCACCTCCTCCTAGGAGCCGGCTGCGGCAGCCGCTGCTCACCTGCGTCCCCAGCCGGGGCTGGAGGGCACAGTGCCCCCGGGCGGGCTGGCCAAGGACAGCGGGGACAAGGTGGCGGCGGCTGAGCTGCAGAGACTGCGGCCTCCCTCGGCCTGAGCCGCGGGGGGGCGGGGGGCACGTGACGTTGGTCCCCCTCTGCTCCTGGGCCCACCGAGCC